>CM016721.1:35852096-35896392 GCA_005771605.1 Scutellaria baicalensis
CAAAAATACACGAGCTCGGCGGCCACTTTCACCACTGTCGGATCTCCTAACCAACACAACCATATTTAAACGAGTTCCAACTCTATACACCCAATTGACCATGTCTTCCCAAGTATCAAATAACTCATCAGTTTGAAACTCATGAGAAAAGTCTTCCTATAGAAATAATAGATGAATACAGTTAAATTAAATAAATTCAAGCACAAGGAAATAAAAAAGGTACGTTTGTTCGACACTTATAGTCGAAAAAAGACTGTTCAAAAACAACTTTGTGAAAATTCATCCTAAAGTCGACACCTATTAGTCGAAAAAAGGTATGACTTTCGACTACTATTGGCCGAGAATGTTGTTAAATTTCGACCACTAGTGGTCGAAATTTAACAACATTCTCGGTCTGTACTTTCCGATCGTGTTTTCGTGATTTTTGCAGCAGAAATTTTTTTTTCTTCACAAGATAGAGAAACGAAACCGTAAACTAAGTATTGAAACTTACATTGTCAACCTCTTGTGCTTTATTATACTCCATAATGTCTTCTTTCTACAATTTCAACTTTTTTGAAGATTTTTGAGAGGCAATGAAGTTATATGAGAGAAGAAGAGAAGAAAATGATGGTAGAAAGAGTGAAGAAGATGATGTATATATATATATATATATATATATATGTTGTATGGAATGGGGTGTATATAGTAATATTTAAAGGTGGGGTGTTGACAAATTGTATTATGTTATATTTAATATTATTATATTTTTATTAATAAGGGTATAATTGTCTTTTGATATATCATTTAATTTGTATTTATTTTACTGGGGTGTGTTTAGGAATGGGTGGGGTGCGGATAGCCGCGCCCTAACTTATAAGTTGATAGCCTTATTCACAACATCAATAATTATTCACTTATAAATTTTTTACCAATAACTAAAAGTTGAGACGAAATAAAACACGAATTGCATGGATCATGATCCATGCACCTCGTATATAAAAATAATTGTGCACATATATTTACCCAAAACTTATCATATATATATATATATATATATATTTAATAGAATGATATATAAATTGAGAAATTGCACATATATACCGTAGGAATGTATTATTATAATCTGAGAAAATATTAGATAAATTTGGTCTTCGAAAGTATATCTTAATTCAAATTTTGATTAGTTAGTTGCATATCATCAAAGTATATCGTATAATGTATTCAAATATCATAACTTTTGGTTTGATCCCCACAGTTATGTCTCATTAATTTCAATATTTGATACCAGATAACCATAATTAATAATCCTGTAATTGTTCAAAATGATCATCATGTCTGGTTAGTTCCCCCACCATTATGACAAGTGTCCTTTATGATTATTCTTTTAGTATATATTAAGATTATTGAAAAGTGGGAAGAATTTGCAATGTCTTAAAAAGTGGTTCTTTCAAAATTAAGTCTTTCTTTTTCTAAAAGGTCAACTATAAAAGATCATTAATTTGTATACCTCTTTTTATATAATTTATTTATATCCATTTTAGAATTAATTAATTGTTAACTTTTCTCCTATGTAGAGTTTGATGTATTTTCAGTTGTACATAGCATGCACAATAGAGGCACATTGTATGCACAATATATGCATACATGATGTATGATAGATTTGTATAATACACGCACATGATACAATTATATTGAGTGCATAACCATAAAGGATAACCATAAAGGACACTTGTTAATCCCACAAATTTTCTCATTTTAACAAATTAATTTAGTTAATTTTTTTATATTAATTACTAATGTATATTATCAATATTAATCTCTATAGCATTTAATAGCAACATAAATTAGGTTTTAAATAAATTTAATTTGTAAAAAAGAAAAATTAAAATGAGAAAGTTTGTGGGATTGACAAGTGTCTTTTATGGTTATTCTTTTAGTATATATAAAGATTATTGAAAAGTGGGATGAATTTGCAATGTCTTAAAAACTGGTTCTTTCAAAATTACGTCTTTCTTTTTCTAAAAGGTCAACTATAAAAGATCATTAATTTGTATACCTCTTTTTATATAATTTATTTATATCCATTTTAGAATTAATTAATTGTTAACTTTTCTCCTATGTAGAGTTTGATGTATTTTCAGTTGTACATAGCATGCACAATAGAGGCACATTGTATGCACAATATATGCATACATGATGTATGATAGATTTGTATAATACACGCACATGATACAATTATATTGAGTGCATAACCATAAAGGATAACCATAAAGAACACTTGTTAATCCCACAAATTTTCTCATTTTAACAAATTTAGTTAATTTTTTTTATATTAATTACTAATGTATATAATCAATATTAATCTCTATAGCATTTAATAGCAACATAAATTAGGTTTTAAATAGATTTAATTTGTAAAAAGAAAAATTAAAATGAGAAAATTTGTGGGATTGACAAGTGTCATTTATGGTTATTCTTTTAGTATATATAAAGATTTAAAGTTAAAATGCGTAACTTTGTATTATTATAAATATTAAAAGTAATAATATATTTATGTTAAATAATATTCATTACATTATCCATATTTATATATTACTTATATAATGTTTCTTACAAAATATGAATTGTCTAATATATCCTTATTAAAGATTACTCCCTCCGTCCCAGCTCAACTTGCATACTTGTCATTTCGGTTTGTCCCAACTCAACTTGTCAGCCCATAAATGGTATTAAAAGTCAAATATTAATATCTTCATCTTTCATCCTTATTAAAAAAATGGGGAAATTTTCATTTTTGGTCCTGCCATAGAGGCCTTGTCCGATTTTGGTCCAATTTTAACTCCGATTTTAAATTTTGTCCCATTATCTCAAAAATCGTCCGATTATAGTCCAATTTTACCGGAATTTTCAATTTTACGGTCAAGGGCGAGTGTTCCGCACTCACCCCCAATTTTAGATTGGCACTGAGGTGTCACGAACGTGGCCAAATTTTGATGACGTGGAAACAAAATCTCAATTTCTCTAGTGCCACGTCATTAGTATGCAATTAAATCCATAAAAGAAAATGAAAAACTCTAAAAAAAATCTGTAAAATTTTAAAAAAAAAAAGAAATGCAAAGAAATTTAAAAAACATAAATGCAACAGAAATTCAAAAAAAAAGGAGGGGGGGGGGGGTGGGGAAGAAAATCAAACAAAGAAGAATCCCAAATTTGAGATAAACCCTAATCTGCGAAATTCCCAAACTGAAGAAGAAGAATCCCAAGTGATATGCGAAATTCCTAAACTGAAGAGCACCGCAAGAGAAAAATTAAAATGAGAAAGTTTGTGGGATTGACAAGTGTCTTTTATGGTTATTCTTTTAGTATATATAAAGATTATTGAAAAGTGGGATGAATTTGCAATGTCTTAAAAACTGGTTCTTTCAAAATTACGTCTTTCTTTTTCTAAAAGGTCAACTATAAAAGATCATTAATTTGTATACCTCTTTTTATATAATTTATTTATATCCATTTTAGAATTAATTAATTGTTAACTTTTCTCCTATGTAGAGTTTGATGTATTTTCAGTTGTACATAGCACGCACAATAGAGGCACATTGTATGCACAATATATGCATACATGATGTATGATAGATTTGTATAATACACGCACATGATACAATTATATTGAGTGCATAACCATAAAAGATAACCATAAAGGACACTTGTTAATCCCACAAATTTTCTCATTTTAACAAATTAATTTAGTTAATTTTTTTATATTAATTACTAATGTATATTATCAATATTAATCTTTATAGCATTTAATAGCAACATAAATTAGGTTTTAAATAAATTTAATTTGTAAAAAAGAAAAATTAAAATGAGAAAGTTTGTGGGATTGACAAGTGTCTTTTATGGTTATTCTTTTAGTATATATAAATATTATTGGAAAGTGGGATGAATTTGCAATGTCTTAAAAACTGGTTCTTTCAAAATTACGTCTTTCTTTTTCTAAAAGGTCAACTATAAAAGATCATTAATTTGTATACCTCTTTTTATATAATTTATTTATATCCATTTTAGAATTAATTAATTGTTAACTTTTCTCCTATGTAGAGTTTGATGTATTTTCAGTTGTACATAGCATGCACAATAGAGGCACATTGTATGCACAATATATGGATACATCATGTATGATAGATTTGTATAATACACGCACATGATACAATTATATTGAGTGCATAACCATAAAGAATACTTGTTAATCCCACAAATTTTTTCATTTTAACAAATTTAGTTAATTTTTTTATATTAATTACTAATGTATATTATCAATATTAATCTCTATAGCATTTAAAAGCAACATAAATTAGGTTTTAAATAGATTTAATTTGTAAAAAAAAAATTAAAATTAGAAAATTTGTGGGATTGACAAGTGTCATTTATGGTTATTCTTTTAGTATATATAAAGATTTAAAGTTAAAATGCGTAACTTTGTATTATTATAAATATTAAAAGTAATAATATATTTATGTTAAATAATATTCATTACATTATCCATATTTATCTATTACTTATATAATGTTTCTTACAAAATATGAATTGTCTAATGTATCCTTATTAAAGATTACTCCCTCCGTCCCAGCTCAACTTGCATACTTGTCTTTTCGGTTTGCCCAACTCAACTTGTCAGCCCATAAATGGTATTAAAAGTCAAATATTAATATCTTCATCTTTCATCCTTATTAAAAAAATGGGGAAATTTTCATTTTTGGTCCTGCCATAGAGGCCTTGTCCGATTTTGGTCCAATTTTAACTCCGATTTTAAATTTTGTCCCGTTATCTCAAAAATCGTCCGATTATAGTCCAATTTTACCGGAATTTTCAATTTTACGGTCAAGGGCGAGTGTTCCGCACTCACCCCCAATTTTAGATTGGCACTGAGGTGTCACGAACGTGGCCAAATTTTGATGACGTGGAAACAAAATCTCAATTTCTCTGGTGCCACGTCATTAGTATGCAATTAAATCCATCAAAGAAAATGAAAAAATCTAAAAACGAAATCTTTAAAATTGAAAAAAAAAAAGAAATGCAAAGAAATTTAAAAAACATAAATGCACCAGAAATTCAAAAAAAAAAAAAGGAGGGGGGGGGTGGGGAAGAAAATCAAACAAAGAAGAATCCCAAATTTGAGATAAACCCTAATCTGCGAAATTCCCAAACTGAAGAAGAAGAATCCCAAGTGATATGCGAAATTCCTAAACTGAAGAGCACCGCAAGAGATAACTTATATTCCCACATTTTTTCTTGTTGAATCCAAATTGTCTAGCTGAATGCACAATAAATAACTTGCACATGGCTGTCATAATGATATATCTACTTATATTTATATTTTAGATTGCAAATTTGAAATATCCTACTTCACTTTGATTTTTACATTCAATCATTAAGTATATGTATAGGGAAAAAAACAAAGTTTGCCTAACATAATTAATAAAAAATACTAGATATATTTAAACTACACTAAAATGGGTAGGGGCGACATTTGGGCTCCAAAAGGAACTTAGACCTGCCTAGCTAGACCCATTCTTAGATCAATAGGTAGGTCCACATTTATTGGGGGGTTTTTTGGTAAAAGTTTGAGAACTTTGGGTATATTAGGTGAATTAGGGTTTTTGGTTGAAATGGGGATTTTTAGGTTCTTTTTCCTTCACTACTAGAAATCACTCAATTTCCAACGGAACAATTCAGTTGGAATTTTGTGAAATACCGTTGGAATTTTGTAAAATTCTGTTGGAATTCTTCATTCCAATGGAAATTCCAACGGAAGTGGACCGTCGGATAAAGAGGCGTTGGAATTTAAATTCCGATGGAAAATCCAACGGAAAAACGATTCCAACGGAACATTCCAACGGTACTTATCCGTTGTAATATACAATCACAAAAAAATTCCAACATTATTCCAACGGAATTTCCAACGGCGTTGAATTCCGTTGGAAATTCTATTGGAAATTATAAAAATTCCAACGGAATTTCCAACAGCATTGAATTCCGTTGGAAATTCCAACGGTTATTATTTCTGTTGGAATTTCTGTTAGAATTTGATTGTTTTCTAGTAGTGCTTATTCACCTATTTTATCTTAGGTTGGGGTCGTTTTCATTTTTTGTTTTAGTTTTTTTCGTTTTTACTTTTGATTTTTTTTTCTTAGTGTAAGTAGTGACTTGACAGGTGGTTTGGTGATTAAGAGGGTAAATAATTAAGTTCAACATTTAGGTTATGTTAATGATACATTTATCTTATGTTAGAGATACATTATTCATAACATAGTCGTGTTACACATTTTGTACACAAAGGTATCTCTAACATAACATAAATGTATCCTTAACATAACTTAAAGATATCCTTAATATAACGTAAAGGTATGTGACCTAGAGCGAATTAAAAGGGTTTCAAATCAGGATTTCAAAGGAATCTGGAATCACGATTTCAAAGGTGTCCTTAACATCACCTAAAGGTATCCTTAACATAACCTAAAGGTATGCTTAACATAACCAAAATGTATTCTTAACATAACTAAAGGTATCATTAACATAAGCTAAAGGTATGCTTAACATAACCAAAAGGTATTCTTAACATAATGTGGTATGTAACTTAAAATCAGGATTTCAAAGGTATATTTAACATAACTAAAAGGTATTCTTAACGAGCGAATTTGAGTGGATTTGATGCATCCACCCAAGCGCGTGGAAGCGTGTGGGAGCGCGTACACGCGTGGGTTGGGTCAGTTGCATGAATCCTGCACCTGATGCACAAAAGTTTTTGTGTTAATAAAACTTGCATGAGGCCTGCTTGTCATAACTGTTAAGTAAATAAGGCCAAAAATCTCAACTATTACTAATAACAATTGTGATTTACACACGTCTTTACTCAGTTTTGAGGATTTTTTTTCCTTTGTTCTTTTTTCGTGGTTTAATAACATATTTACTCTTATTATACTATATCGAAAGGAGTTTATTATCTTTTTTTTCACAGTAATTTAGGGGGTCTGACAATTTAGGACAATAATTTTTCAAGCTGGCAATTTAAGACAATAATTTTTTTGCAAGCTCTTCCTGTTGCTATTTCTTACTTTTTTGACACTGATTTTTCTTTTGGATTCACCACAATTTTTATGATTTATTTTCAACTTTCATAAAACTTAAATTGCAAGATCACAAAAAAAAAAAAAAAAAAAAGCGTTTTTTATATATAATTGAACACATATGTATTATATAAATGGACTCAAATAATTAAATACATATGCTTAATATGCATGTACCCATGGCCTAAATCACATTACGTATCCTTATTTGTGTTATTGTACTACTAACGGTGTTTGCGAATTATACAATGCAAAAGACCACTAAATGCTCTTATACTACCCAACCTTGTGATATGACTACTCAGAAGGATGGATGAATATCTTCTCATGTGTTCAATGCAACTTAATAATCCTATGGATGTAATCAAACCCAATCAATAATTGGGGTCCATTTGCTTTCCCTTACTATGAATGATAGATTACATATCAACAAAATTAACTTATAAGTTTGTAGCCTTATTGTAATAACTTATAGGACGCGGCTATCCGCACCCCACCCATTCCTAAACACACCCCAAATTCTAAACACACCCCATATAAAATAATTAATACAATTAAATTTCTAAACACACCCCTTAAATTACCAATCTTACCCTTTATTTATCAAAAAATCTAAAAACCCACATATACTAAACCCACCCCAAAAATAACCCCACCCCACCACCCCACTCAAACTCATCTTCTCCCTGCGAAAATTCGACCTCCATTGAGGCCAAGAAGTCAACCAAAATTCGACCTCCATTGAGGCCCAAAATTCAACCAAAGTTCGACCACTTGTTTTCGAGATCGATGGACGGGGAAGAACATGCTCAAAATCAACCAAATCCTCCAAGACAAATATTGTTTGGTAAGTTTCTAATTTTTTTGTTGAGAAATCATAAAATTGTTGGCATTTTATGTTTAAAACTTGAAATTTATGTACATTATAAGTTTAGAAGTGTTTGGGGGTTGTATTTCGTATAGATTTGTGTTGAAATAGGCTGAAATTGGATGGAACGGGAATGGGCTTTCTCGAATTCGAACCTGGTTTTTCGAAACTGAAATCTGAATGTCGACCACAATGTGTCGAAGTTTTGGCGAAATTTCGACCACAAGTTGTCGAAAATTTTAATAACTTTCGACTGCAAGTGGTCGAAAAAGTTATAAACTTTCGCAAACTAGTGGCCGAAATTTGGAGAAATTTTCGGCCTTTAGTGGTCGAATTTGGCACTGATTTTCGACCAGTAGTGGTCGGAAGTTGGATTTCAGTTTAAGTTGATTTTTTTCTAACTTTTACATATTATGTCTTCAATAACTTACTTGAATGTTCTTAATTGATTTGTTGATTATAGGAGGCCGTGCTATACGAGGGACCGACTGCTTCGAATAGGAGGCGTCGATTCTTGGAGGAGGAGGCAACCACTGAGATGCCGGTTGTAGTTCCACCCCTGGAGTGGAATGTACCATTGGAAGCTGGGCCATCAGCTGCTCCTGAAGTTGAAGAGCCTCTCAATCATATGCTGAAAACGAGGGTCAGGAGGATGATGAAGAAGAAGCTGATGAAGACGAGGGTCCGGAGGTAGACAACGTATTGACTGGCCCCTGCCCTGGTGGACCCCTAGAGCCACAACTTATCCCAAGCTTTAGGACACATGTGGCCTATAGCATCTGGGAGGGCGATGAGAGGAATGTGTTGAAGTGTTGGTGTCACACCACCAAGATGGATACGTGGACATTCGACCCTGCTAACCCTCTCGAGTTCAGAACTCTGCTTGGACACGCTGCTGGTATACCGGATTTGAGGTATATTTCTTACAAGACCCCTAATAAAAACCTCATCTGTGCGTTTGTTAAGCGATGGCAGCCGGAAACCAATACCTTTCACATGCCGTGGGGGGAGATGACAATCACATTGGACGATGTGTTTTGTCTTACGGGGCTGCCTGTAAGTGGGCTACTGGTTGTCATACCACAGTCACGATTAGGCCCCGAGAGACCTGCTCAGTTGTTGAGTAGATTGTTGGGTCTTTCAATTGCGGAGGCAAATACAGCGATATTTGGGAAGCGAGGCACCTATGTAAAGCTTGAGTGGGTTCGCAGTCGATTCATGAAGGACGTCCACAGTCCAGATGAGGCAACACGTACATGTGCGGCTCGTGCATACTTATGGTTTGTGCTTGGATGCACAATCTTCGCTGATAAAAGTGGGACACGAGTAGACACCAAAATACTCCGATTATTGGAGAGGGTGGATCGTGTCGGCCAATACGCATGGGGAGCAGCTGCTCTTGCTTACCTGTACCGGCAGCTGGGACTTGCATCCAGGAGTGGGGTGCGTCAGATCTGTGGCTACTTGACATTATTGGAGGTTAGTTCATCCAATTTTCATACTTTACATGCATCACATTTTGCGTACGACTTAAAACTGCATCATACTTTACCAATTTTTTTTTTCCACATAGGCCTGGATCTATGAATATTTTCCATTTACAAGCCAACCTATAATGTTAGATATGAGCAAGATGACCCACTTGCACTGAGGTGGATCCAAAGAGCTCGAAGTGGAGGAACTACAGATCGGGTCTCAGGCCTTCGTGAGCTCCTAGACAAACTACCTACGCACAACGTAAGTTTAAATTGGTAACTGGCCGTTAATTTGAAGAGCCCATAGTTTGCATTTATAATAAGTGGTGTGCATGTATAGGTTAATTGGATGCCATACTCGGAATTACGGAGTGCATATCCCCGGGATGAGGTTGCTTTTTACCACGGTTGTATTCGTGCATTTGATGTGGTGGAGCCATACCATCTCGATCGGGTGCTTCGTCAATTCGGCCATCTTCAGACTATTCCTGATTGGTCGCTCGTGCTAAGTTATGTTCGGCATGGAAAAACAGGGGCAAAATACAAGGTTACGTGGGACGTAATGGGACAGTATTTCAGATACTGGAGGAGTCACGTGCTATCCCCAGAAGCACGTGGACGATTAGCAAGACCACCTTGGGAGACAGTGCCAGGTTACAAGGAATGGTTTTTTAGGTACTCTCACCCTGTGGTCCAGAACCCCGCCATAACTCGATGGCAATCGGCACTACGAGTGCACGATCTGGACCCCAACCTTGGGATATGATCAATCCAGCCCTTGGTCGAAAAATAGGTTAATTTTCGGCCCATAGTGGTCAACAATAGGTTAATTTTCGGCCACTAGTGGTCGAACAATAGGTTAATTTTCGGCCATTAGTGGTCAAACAGTAGAAAACCAAAATCTTGGACATCAAAATTCCATAACCTAAAGCAGGTGAAAACTTTCATTGATTCATTTTCACAAGTATTTACATAAAATATTCAAGTTCTCACCCAACGAGATACAAAATATGATCATTTTGAACGATATTTACACAAAATATGCACAGCTGCAACCAAATCTAATCATCTAATCATCCAAATGAATTGTCTTGTCACCAACTGAAGAGCTTACACTTAGACTTTGAAGACGAGCATAATCCATGATGCGTTGTCTGTACACTTCAGACCATCCAGCTGCAACCGGCATGCGTTGACCAAACCACCCTTCAATTATTGGAGGTAACGGTGCTCTCTCATCCAAATCCACCTGCCAAGTTAAGAAAATGAATAAGAAATTGAGCAACCGATGACAACAACTAGTTAGTACAATATTCCAAAAACTGACCACAATGTAATGATCATTTCCAACTAAGGCCATGCAAACAAGTTGGGGCTTGGGGGGACTTGTGTCCTCATTGGTAGAATGGTGACACACAATTGGGGGGACAAGTGCACAAGTGCTATGTCATAAGCATTTGCCGCCAAGTACGTCATCTCTAGAAATGCCCACCAATGATGAACATCGTATGTGCACTTGTCGAAGCAATTCAAATTGTCCATTAACTTATGAAGCCGATCTGACAGTCCATTTATTTGATTGTACAACCCATGAAATTCTTGGAGTTCTTCACGAAGGTCACAACGGACTTGAGGCCACGAGTTCTCACCCAATCCTATTGCATGATCCATGCAACGGAAACCACAATGACCATCTCCGAGAGGATTTTTGATACCTACGACATGGGGTTGCACATGTTTTGGAAGTTGAACGACCAAGATCTCATCACCTGTATTGCGTGCGGAACGACGTCTAACTGGTGCAAGCTTTTTCCTTTTCAAGGATGTAAAACAAGGTCGAGCCACTGTTGTCTCAGCCACTATCACATTTTCCTCCGTCGGGGTAGAACAACTATCGATCAATGATTCAACAATTTCAAACTTACTTGGATTGCGTTTGGTGGAGGTAGATGCCCTGACATTTGTTTTTCTTGGTCTACCACGAGGACGTGTAACCACCAATGGTTCTTGCAACGAGCTTGTTGATGGAATTGATATTTTTTGAAGTCTTTTAAGCAACAACAATTTTTGGGCTTCGGAAGCTGATCCAAAGATCTCACTAATTGCATTTGAGGTCTCCACCCATCGATTCCCAACATCAACATTGGGAACACTTTCACAACCTGAAGGCTCACAATCCAATTTTCTCCAAAAGTTATCCACCATCTCTAGTTGGATGACTTGACGATCCCTTTTGAGAAGTGCAAGCTCGTGTGCACAAGGCAATCCACATGTTTTCCTCAACACACAACCACAAAGCAAAGGGTCAACACCTGTACCATCTATTCGCCTCATCTCCTCAAAGAGCAACCCAAGTGCATGATGGGACACCAATCCTCGAATGAGCTTGAAAAGGGGCGAGGAAAAACGATGCGGGGTCATAGTCATACTCTGCTCTAATGAAGCCTTCACGTGAGTTATTGACGTGATATGTAGATGGTGTATGCGTGCCCAAGACGTCTCAAAGTTTGATTGAGATGAGCCCAATTGTCTTTTGAGCTTTGCGTGCATGGCTTCAGCCCTGAGAGTGGATACAGAGCGTAAGTATTCAATGATTGTTTGTCATAACTTAAAAAATATAAAGCCCAAACGAGGTTTCAAGAATCATACCTCGAACTTGTTGTGTTATCATAATGCATAACATTGTTTGTCCAACATGAGACAAACCTCTTCTTGTATGGCTCGATCCACGTCCTCATAGCATACGCTACAGCTTCAGGATGATCGGCGTAGTCAGCTTGAAATCTCCTCACTAACTCATTGAATCGATGTTCATCCTGAGCCAACGCTAGCAAATTCCATGAGCTATTGAAGGACTCCCATATCTCGGCTCTACCAATCAGTGGTTTACATTTGGCTAGGATGTTCTTGTTGATGTGCCACCGACAGAGCAAGTGAGTGGCATTCGGAAAGACTACACTTATCGCATTCATAAGTGCAAGCTCACGGTCGGTTACTATCACATTAGGATAACATCCTTCGATCATCAAACCTTTCAACACAGTGAGAGCCCATCTGTAATTCTCCTCCTTCTCAGCCAATAAGTACACACAAGCCACAGAAAACGTGATATTTGTTGACGTGACACCGACGATTTCCAAAAGTGGTATCCTATACCTATTCGTCTTGTAGGTACAATCCATCAAGACTACATTCGGAAACGCACGCAACAACTCAACGTTTGTGGGATGAGCATAAAACAGGTCAGTAACCCTTTCAGTTTGCTTGCAACTCCTGTCCAAGTAGTAGTACTTCTCCAACGTCAACTTCTCCAGCAAGTATTGCATTTGGGTTCGACCACCATGCTCAACAACTCTGTGCTTCTGCCGAGCATTGTAGATGGTTTTCATAGTCGACTGATTCCCGACGGAAGAGAGCTTAAGTGTGCTCAAGATGTCTTTTGGCCTTGTGTTATTCATAGAAAGATCACGCACAAGTGCATCTTCAGAAGGAGTTAATCTACCTGCAAATGAGTGGCCTACCAAATGGTGACCCATTGGGTGATTGTGCGATCCACACACTACCATCATGGCCTATTGTCCTTGCTCATTGACTTGCAGTCCTTTCAACATAAAAGGACACTCACACTTCTTAGTGCTTGTACACCGTTCCTTAGTCTTTTTTCCGGATTCAATGGAAGGGACTTGAGCAAGTTTTTTCTTTGTCGGACGATACTTGCCACCTCGTTCACACCCCAAAAATACACGAGCTCGGCGGTCACTTTCACCACTGTCGGATCTCCTAACCAACACAACCATATTTAAACGAGTTCCAACTCTATACACCCAATTGACCATGTCTTCCCAAGTATCAAATAACTCATCAGTTTGAAACTCATGAGAAAAGTCTTCCTATAGAAATAATAGATGAATACAGTTAAATTAAATAAATTCAAGCACAAGGAAATAAAAAAGGTACGTTTGTTCGACACTTATAGTCGAAAAAAGACTGTTCAAAAACAACTTTGTGAAAATTCATCCTAAAGTCGACACCTATTAGTCGAAAAAAGGTATGACTTTCGACTACTATTGGCCGAGAATGTTGTTAAATTTCGACCACTAGTGGTCGAAATTTAACAACATTCTCGGTCTGTACTTTCCGATCGTGTTTTCGTGATTTTGCAGCAGAAATTTTTTTTTCTTCACAAGATAGAGAAACGAAACCGTAAACTAAGTATTGAAACTTACATTGTCAACCTCTTGTGCTTTATTATACTCCATAATGTCTTCTTTCTACAATTTCAACTTTTTTGAAGATTTTTGAGAAGGCAATGAAGTTATATGGAGAGAAGAAGAGAAGAAAATGATGGTAGGAAGAGTGAAGAAGATGATGTATATATATATATATATATATATATATGTTGTATGGAATGGGGTGTATATAGTAATGTTTAAAGGTGGGGTGTTGACAAATTGTATTATGTTATATTTAATATATTATATTTTTATTAATAAGGGTATAATTGTCTTTTGATATATCATTTAATTTGTATTTATTTTACTGGGGTGTGTTTAGGAATGGGTGGGGTGCGGATAGCCGCGCCCTAACTTATAAGTTGATAGCCTTATTCACAACATCAATAATTATTCACTTATAAGTTTTTTACCAATAACTAAAAGTTGAGACGAAATAAAACACGAATTGCATGGATCATGATCCATGCACCTCGTATATAAAAATAATTGTGCACATATATTTACCCAAAACTTATCATATATATATATATATATATATATATATATATATTTAATAGAATGATATATAAATTGAGAAATTGCACATATATACCGTAGGAATGTATTATTATAATCTGAGAAAATATTAGATAAATTTGGTCTTCGAAAGTATATCTTAATTCAAATTTTGATTAGTTAGTTGCATATCATCAAAGTATATCGTATAATGTATTCAAATATCATAACTTTTGGTTTGATCCCCACAGTTATGTCTCATTAATTTCAATATTTTATACCAGATAACCATAATTAATAATCCTGTAATTGTTCAAAATGATCATCATGTCTGGTTAGTTCCCCCACCATTATGACAAGTGTCCTTTATGATTATTCTTTTAGTATATATTAAGATTATTGAAAAGTGGGAAGAATTTGCAATGTCTTAAAAAGTGGTTCTTTCAAAATTAAGTCTTTCTTTTTCTAAAAGGTCAACTATAAAAGATCATTAATTTGTATACCTCTTTTTATATAATTTATTTATATCCATTTTAGAATTAATTAATTGTTAACTTTTCTCCTATGTAGAGTTTGATGTATTTTCAGTTGTACATAGCATGCACAATAGAGGCACATTGTATGCACAATATATGCATACATGATGTATGATAGATTTGTATAATACACGCACATGATACAATTATATTGAGTGCATAACCATAAAGGATAACCATAAAGGACACTTGTTAATCCCACAAATTTTCTCATTTTAACAAATTAATTTAGTTAATTTTTTTATATTAATTACTAATGTATATTATCAATATTAATCTCTATAGCATTTAATAGCAACATAAATTAGGTTTTAAATAAATTTAATTTGTAAAAAAGAAAAATTAAAATGAGAAAGTTTGTGGGATTGACAAGTGTCTTTTATGGTTATTCTTTTAGTATATATAAAGATTATTGAAAAGTGGGATGAATTTGCAATGTCTTAAAAACTGGTTCTTTCAAAATTACGTCTTTCTTTTTCTAAAAGGTCAACTATAAAAGATCATTAATTTGTATACCTCTTTTTATATAATTTATTTATATCCATTTTAGAATTAATTAATTGTTAACTTTTCTCCTATGTAGAGTTTGATGTATTTTCAGTTGTACATAGCATGCACAATAGAGGCACATTGTATGCACAATATATGCATACATGATGTATGATAGATTTGTATAATACACGCACATGATACAATTATATTGAGTGCATAACCATAAAGAACACTTGTTAACCCCACAAATTTTCTCATTTTAACAAATTTTGTTAATTTTTTTATATTAATTACTAATGTATATTATCAATATTAATCTCTATAGCATTTAATAGCAACATAAATTAGGTTTTAAATAGATTTAATTTGTAAAAAGAAAAATTAAAATTAGAAAATTTGTGGGATTGACAAGTGTCATTTATGGTTATTCATTTAGTATATATAAAGATTTAAAGTTAAAATGCGTAACTTTGTATTATTATAAATATTAAAAGTAATAATATATTTATGTTAAATAATATTCATTACATTATCCATATTTATCTATTACTTACATAATGTTTTATACAAAATATGAATTGTCTAATATATCCTTATTAAAGATTACTCCCTCCGTCCCAGCTCAACTTGCATACTTGTCATTTCGGTTTGTCCCAACTCAACTTGTCAGCTCATAAATGGTATTAAAAGTCAAATATTAATATCTTCATCTTTCATCCTTATTTAAAAAATGGGGAAATTTTCATTTTTGGTCCTGCCATAGAGGCCTTGTCCGATTTTGGTCCAATTTTAACTCCGATTTTAAATTTTGTCCCGTTATCTCAAAAATCGTCCGATTATAGTCCAATTTTACCGGAATTTTCAATTTTACGATCAAGGGCGAGTGTTCCGCACTCACCCCCAATTTTAGATTGGCACTGAGGAGTCACGAACGTGGCCAAATTTTGATGACGTGGAAACAAAATCTCAATTTCTCTGGTGCCACGTCATTAGTATGCAATTAAATCCATAAAAGAAAATGAAAAACTCTAAAAAAAAATCTGTAAAATTTAAAAAAAAAAGAAATGCAAAGAAATTTAAAAAACATAAATGCAACAGAAATTCAATAAAAAAAAGGAGGGGGGGGTGGGGGGTGGGGAAGAAAATCAAACAAAGAAGAATCCCAAATTTGAGATAAACCCTAATCTGCGAAATTCCCAAACTGAAGAAAAAGAATCCCAAGTGATATGCGAAATTCCTAAACTGAAGAGCACCGCAAGAGATAACTTATATTCCCACATTTTTTCTTGTTGAATCCAAATTGTCTAGCTGAATGCACAATAAATAACTTGCACATGGCTGTCATAATGATATATCTACTTATATTTATATTTTAGATTGCAAATTTGAAATGACCTACTTCACTTTGATTTTCACATTCAATCATTAAGTATATGTATATGGAAAAAAACAAAGTTTGCCTAACATAATTAATAAAAAATACTAGATATATATAAACTACACTAAAATGGGTAGGGGAGACGTTTGGGCTGCAAAAGGAACTTAGACCTGCCTAGCTAGACCCATTCTTAGATCAATAGGTAGGTCCACATTTATTGGGGGGTTTTTTGGTAAAAGTTTGAGAACTTTGGGTATATTAGGTGAATTAGGGTTTTTGGTTGAAATGGGGATTTTTAGGTTCTTTTTCCTTCACTACTAGAAATCACTCAAATTCCAACGGAACAATTCAGTTGGAATTTTGTAAAATTCTGTTGGAATTCTTCATTCCAATGGAAATTCCAACGGAAGTGGACCGTCGGAAAAAGAGGCGTTGGAATTTAAATTCCGATGGAAAATCCAACGGAAAAACGATTCCAACGGAACATTCCAACGGTACTTATCCGTTGTAATATACAATCACAAAAAAATTCCAACATTATTCCAACGGAATTTCCAACGGCGTTGAATTCCGTTGGAAATTCTATTGGAAATTATAAAAATTCCAACGGAATTTCCAACAGCATTGAATTCCGTTGGAAATTCCAACGGTTATTATTTCTGTTGGAATTTCTGTTAGAATTTGATTCTTTTCTAGTAGTGCTTATTCACTTATTTTATCTTAGGTTGGGGTCGTTTTCATTTTTTGTTTTAGTTTCTTTCGTTTTTACTTTTGATTTTTTTTTCTTAGTGTAAGTAATGACTTGACAGGTGGTTTGGTGATTAAGAGGGTAAATAATTAAGTTCAACATTTAGGTTATGTTAATGATACATTTATCTTATGTTAGAGATACATTATTCATAACATAGTCGTGTTACACATTTTGTACACAAAGGTATCTCTAACATAACATAAATGTATCCTTAACATAACTTAAAGGTATCCTTAATATAACGTAAATGTATGTGACCCAGAGCGAATTAAAAGGGTTTCAAATCAGGATTTCAAAGGAATCTGGAATCACGATTTCAAAGGTGTCCTTAAAATCACCTAATGGTATCCTTAACATAACCTAAAGGTATGCTTAACATAACCAAAATGTATTCTTAACATAACTAAAGGTATCATTAACATAAGCTAAAGGTATGCTTAACATAACCAAAAGGTATTCTTAACATAATGTGGTATGTAACCTAAAATCAGGATTTCAAAGGTATATTTAACATAACTAAAAGGTATTCTTAACGAGCGAATTTGAGTGGATTTGAGTGCATCCACCCAAGCGCGTGGAAGCGTGTGGGAGCGCGTACACGTGCGGGTTGGGTCAGGTGCATGAATCCTGCACCTGATGCACAAAAGTTTTTGTGTTAATAAAACTTGCATGAGGCCTGCTTGTCATAACTGTTAAGTAAATAAGGCCAAAAATCTCAACTATTACTAATAACAATTGTGATTTACACACGTCTTCACTCAGTTTTGAGGATTTTTTTTCCTTTGTTCTTTTTTCGTGGTTTAATAACATATTTACTCTTATTATACTATATCGAAAGGAGTTTATTATCTTTTTTTTCACAGTAATTTAGGGGGTCTGACAATTTAGGACAATAATTTTTCAAGCTGGCAATTTAAGACAATAATTTTTTTGCAAGCTCTTCCTGTTGCTATTTCTTACTTTTTTGACACTGATTTTTCTTTTGGATTCACCACAATTTTTATGATTTATTTTCAACTTTCATAGAACTTAAATTGCGAGATCACAAAAAAAAAAAGTGTTTTTTATATATAATTGAACACATATGTATTATATAAATGGACTCAAATAATTAAATACATATGCTTAAGATGCATGTACCCATGGCCTAAATCACATTATGTATCCTTATTTGTGTTATTGTACTACTAACGGTGTTTGCGAATTATACAATGCAAAAGACCACTAAATGCTCTTATACTACCGAACCTTGTGATATGACTACTCAGAAGGATGGATGAATATCTTCTCATGTGTTCAATGCAACTTAATAATCCTATGTATGTAATCAAACCCAATCAATAATTGGGGTCCATTTGCTTTCCCTTACTATGAATGATAGATTACATATCAACAAAATTAACTTATAAGTTGATAGCCTTATTGTAATAACTTATAAGTTGATAGACTCATTCACAATATCAATAATTATTCACTTATAAGTTTTTTGCCAATAACTAAAAGTTGAGACGAAATAAAACACGAATTGCATGGATCATGATCCATGCACCTCGTATATAAAAATAATTGTGCACATATATTTACCAAAAACTTATCATATATATATATATATATGTAACAGAATGAAATATAAATTGAGAAATTGCACATATATACCGTAGGAATGTATTATTATGATCTGACAAAATATTAGATAAATTTGGTCTTCGAAAGTATATCTTATTTCAAATTTTGATTAGTTAGTTGCATATCATCAAAGTATATCGTATAATGTATTCAAATATCATCACTTTTAGTTTGATCCCCACAGTTATGTCTCATTAATTTCAAGATTTGATACCAGATAACCATAATTAATAATCCTGTAATTGTTCAAAATGATCATCATGTCTAGTTAGTTCCCCCACCATTAGGACAAGTGTCCTTTATGATTATTCTTTTAGTATATATAAAGATTATTGAAAAGTGGGAAGAATTTGCAATGTCTTAAAAAGTGGTTCTTTCAAAATTAAGTCTTTCTTTTTCTAAAAGGTCAACTATAAAAGATCATTAATTTGTATACCTCTTTTTATATAATTTATTTATATCCATTTTAGAATTAATTAATTGTTAACTTTTCTCCTATGTAGAGTTTGATGTATTTTCAGTTGTACATAGCATGCACAATAGAGGCACATTGTATGCACAATATATGCATACATGATGTATGATAGATTTGTATAATACACGCACATGATACAATTATATTGAGTGCATAACCATAAAGGATAACCATAAAGGACACTTGTTAATCCCACAAATTTTCTCATTTTAACAAATTAATTTAGTTAATTTTTTTATATTAATTACTAATGTATATTATCAATATTAATCTCTATAGCATTTAATAGCAACATAAATTAGGTTTTAAATAAATTTAATTTGTAAAAAAGAAAAATTAAAATGAGAAAGTTTGTGGGATTGACAAGTGTCTTTTATGGTTATTCTTTTAGTATACATAAAGATTATTGAAAAGTGGGATGAATTTGCAATGTCTTAAAAACTGGTTCTTTCAAAATTACGTCTTTCTTTTTCTAAAAGGTCAACTATAAAAGATCATTAATCTGTATACCTCTTTTTATATAATTTATTTATATCCATTTTAGAATTAATTAATTGTTAACTTTTCTCCTATGTATAGTTTGATGTATTTTCAGTTGTACATAGCATGCACAATAGAGGCACATTGTATGCACAATATATGCATACATGATGTATGATAGATTTGTATAATACACGCACATGATACAATTATATTGAGTGCATAACCATAAAGAACACTTGTTAATCCCACAAATTTTCTCATTTTAACAAATTTAGTTAATTTTTTTATATTAATTACTAATGTATATTATCAATATTAATCTCTATAGCTTTTAATAGCAACATAAATTAGGTTTTAAATAGATTTAATTTGTAAAAAGAAAAATTAAAATTAGAAAATTTGTGGGATTGACAAGTGTCATTTATGGTTATTCATTTAGTATATATAAAGATTTAAAGTTAAAATGCGTAACTTTGTATTATTATAAATATTAAAAGTAATAATATATTTATGTTAAATAATATTCATTACATTATCCATATTTATCTATTACTTATATAATGTTTCTTACAAAATATGAATTGTCTAATATATCCGTATTAAAGATTACTCCCTCCGTCCCAGCTCAACTTACATACTTGTCATTTCGATTTGTCCCAACTCAACTTGTCAGCCCATAAATGGTATTAAAAGTCAAATATTAATATCTTCATCTTTCATCCTTATTAAAAAAATGGGGAAATTTTCATTTTTGGTCCTGCCATAGAGGCCTTGTCCGATTTTAGTCCAATTTTAACTCCAATTTTAAATTTTGTCCCGTTATCTCAAAAATCATCCGATTATAGTCCAATTTTACCGGAATTTTCAATTTTACGGTCAAGGGCGAGTGTTCCGCACTCACCCCCAATTTTAGATTGGCACTGAGGTGTCACGAACATGGCCAAATTTTGATGACGTGGAAACAAAATCTCAATTTCTCTGGTGCCACGTCATTAGTATGCAATTAAATCCATAAAGGAAAATGAAAAACTCTAAAAAAAATCTGTAAAATTTAAAAAAAAAAGAAATGCAAAGAAATTTAAAAAACATAAATGCAACAGAAATTCAATAAAAAGGGGGGGGGGAAAGAAAATCAAACAAAGAAGAATCCCAAATTTGAGATAAACCCTAATCTGCGAAATTCCCAAACTGAAGAAGAAGAATCCCAAGTGATATGCGAAATTCCTAAACTGAAGAGCACCGCAAGGGATGAATCTTGAACCCCCTCTCAAAATCCTTCCATTTCAGTTTGAAAAGTGGATCGATTTGGTGGTGTTAAGGGTTGAGGAAGAACAATGGTGTGGCTGAGGAGTGTTTCGCAAAATGACAATGCTAGACCAAGCTATGGTAAGTTCGCTTTTCTAGTTCGAGGAGACGTCAACCCTTGAATGATTCGCCCATTTTTAATTGAGTAGTAACGTTTTCTTACTCTATCTCTATTTATTCGTTATTTGATTTTATGTTTTGCATGTTTGATTGATGAATTTGTTGAGATTGGCCACCTTAATCTGTTTGTTGATCAGTTCTAGCTAATTCGCATGATATAATCCGTAATTGTTATAATTGTGTGAATATAGTAGCAATTGAAATAACGAAGTCTAGATCGTATGATTCGAACGTTTCATTTTCATAGTCTAATTTGCTCTATTATTTTGGATCGTTAATGCATCTTGTGAATTGAATCTTGAATACATGTTTTGAGGTTATTCATTGAGATAGTTTGATTAGGGGTCGTACTTTCTAATCAATGAACTTAAGAAATAATTCAAACTAGTTCGGTCGTACCGCTGGTTTAGGGGCAAGATTCGAGATAGGGTGTAGATAAACGGGGCTATCTATCTTTTAAATTGGAAGAGTCGTTCTAGGTGAGGTTATCCAAGGGCAAGATTGTTTAATTATTTGATATCTCTCCGATTCGTTTTGTTTGTTTCTCTTTGAATTTCTTGTGATGCATGATTTCAATTTTTGCTCAACAAACCAATCACCCCCCATATTTTTATCACTTTCTATACACGAAATTACCAATTGAATTACACTATTTCCTGTGGATTCGACCCCTTGTTTATCCTACTACTTAAGCAGATAGTCGAGGTGAATATTTATTTTTGGGTGTCGGCGACAGCACACCAATAACTGATGATGAAGACTTTAAACAACTGATGAACTGTCATATCCAAAAACAAGAAATTCACATCTACTTAGAGGAAATGAGGAAAGAAGACCAAACTAAAAATGAAGAAATAGCAACTAAAAACCCTAATGAAGAATCTAAATCCGAATTTGAATCTGTAGATGAAGAGTTTTTTTAGGATAGTGACTTTGTGATTGGAGATAAAGTAAGTGATGATAGTAATGATGGAGTTTCTGTGAGTTTAGAGTCTGAGGCTAGGGATGAGGTGAATGACTCTGAGGACACTTCATCTAGTGATGATGATGTTGTTGGGACTGCCTATGATGATTTTGATGAAGGCAGGGTATCTAATGTTGCAGAAAACAATGAACAATACCCTGTTTTCAACCCCAAAACAGTCTGGAATCCCACATTTGAACTATCATTTTTAGTTCCAAAACTGACTTTAGGAAAGCTGTTCAATCACATGTTGTAAACACTAAAAGGGACTTGAAATTTGTAAAAAATGATAATATAAGGGTTTATGTGAATTGTGGGTGCAAAAATTATGATTGGAAAATGAGATTATTGAAGTTGCATGATACAGAGACTTGGCAGTTGAGAGAGTATAATCCTAAACACACTTGTGTTGTAACTCAAATGTGAAAATGATGTAAAGTTCATGGCTTGGTGAGAGGTTTCTTCATAGATTTCAAAGTGATCCAACTAGGAAAATGAAATTAAGGCTTTAGGTTAAATTTTTTCTTTCTGATACTTGCAGATTTTGCCCTTTTCAACTCAATTGCAAAACTGACATGTTCAAGTGTATATGCAAACCTGCTATTATGCCATTTTGCTGGTTAACCACATGTGCCCTTTTTTTTTTTTTTTTTTTTCTCTTTTGGCAATTCCATTTCATTTATTTGGCAATTCTGCCATTGTTAATCATGTTGCTCAGTTATTTTGTCAATAACTTGACATCCATAGAAGAAGACTAAAATAAGAAACAAGAAACAAATCTTATTTGCAATAAACCAGTTTGAACTACTACATAATCCAAATCTTGCAGATCTACAAACAAGAAACCAACAAGAACCAAAAACAGGTTGCAATAAACTACTACAAACTATTACATATCAGTTTGCAATAATCCACCAACAAATAGCTACAACAAGTTGAATCACTGCTAAATTGCTTCTACATTCTCTTAGATTTATCCTTCAACTTCCTCTTCTCTTCTTTCAGAATCCTGTTAACCATGATCAAGTTCTTGATTTCTTTTTTCAGATCCTTCATATCCATCTTCAGCTCTTTAATCTCCTCTTTCAAATTGTCATACTCTTCCTTCAAATTGTCATATGCTGCTTTCAATTTTTCATGTTCATCACTATCTTCCCATACAAAAAAATCACAGCCACCTTGCTTCATCCAAAAACGAAAATAACCCCCAAATCAACCCCAAAATAACGAAAATCAAATCACAACTTCAAACACTATGAAAATTTGAAGCTCAAATCTCAAATAACAAAGTTTAAACACAATAATTTAGAATAACTTACATTATATCGCAAACAACCCCAAAATTTTCTCCCTCGGCTTGATGCAATTTTCGAGGTTCGAAGGACAGCGCGTCTATCGCATAAACACTCGTGTGGCGTTGAGGTTGCTAAAACATCAGACATTGGTGGAGGATTTTCGATTGATTAGGCAGATGGGAGAATGAGGGTTCTTATGGGAATTGGGGATTTGGGGGTTTTTAATTTCGATTGAGCATTTATGCTTTTTTTAAACAATTTCCTAATTTATTATTTATGTTTTTTAAATTTCTTTGAATTTCTGTTTTTTAAATTTTGCAGATTTAATTTTTTTTAGAGTTTTTCATTTTCTTTTATGGATTTAATTGCATACTAATGACGTGGCGCCAGAGAAATTGGGATTTCATTACCACGTCATCAAATTTTTGCCACGTTCGTGACACGTCAGCGCCAATCTAAAATTGGGGACGAGTGCAGAACACTCGCCCGAAATTGGCTGGCAAATTGAAAATTCCGGCAAAATTGGACTATAATTGGACGATTTCTGAAATAACGGGACAAAATTTAAAATCGGAGTTAAAATTGGACCAAAATCGGACAAGGCCTCTATGGCAGGACCAAAAATGAAATTTTCCCTACAAAAATGTCACTCAATTATCTTAAAAATCAACTTTAAAAAACAAAAAGTCACAAAAGTCAAACATTAATATTGTTGGTCATAAGTGGCAGTAGGCTTAGAGGGGGGTGAATAAGTCTACTCAAATTTTTCAAACTTTTCTCCTTCAAATAGGTTACTGCTTGAGCAGTTACCTTGAGACTTAGTGAAAACAGAGTTTGTATGCACAGCGGAAATAAACTTTAAAACAATGCGTTTTTTGAAAACCTTTTCAACAGGATGTTATGACAAATAATATCAAAGATATAACTGATTAAATAAAAATAGAACAGGCAGTAAGCTAAGCGATAAACAGGGAACAACAACTTAGTTAACTTTTTGAGCTTTTAGTCCCTACAGGGTATCGCGTGCCAATCACATGCGAATTAAGTTCGATTTGGTTGTTTCGATTAATGGAAGATCGATTAATTTGGTACTTGGATGAATTAGGGTTCGTGAGGATTTTTCAGAGATTTGGGGATATGTCTTCCCTTTTTTTTTTCCGTTCATATAATCAATTTCTATGTTTTATTTCATTTTAATTAATTTAATGTTTTAGATTTCTTAATTATTTTTTTTATTTTTTTCTAACATGGCATAATACAAATGCCAAATGAATTTCCAATTGGGTAAATATTAGTCATGTTAGCGCATTTCGGATGAATTGTTCAAATTGGAGGCGAGTGCGGAACACTCGTCGAAAATTGTTCAGTAATTAGAATTTTCCGATGAAAATGGACTAAAATTGAAAATCGAATATTACAAGGACTAAAATGGGACGACACCTTTGGGGTAGGACCAAAACTGAAGTTAACTCTAACATAGTCTAACAAGAATCATATTGTCAATTTATATATATAACATTTCTAATTCATAATATGTATGCATTTTTATTTTTATTTTTTTACAATTTTTAATGATTATATACATAAAATTTAGTGTATGCATTTAAAATAATTGATAAATTATTTTAATTTGCACTTCAGATAAAACCATGGGTGCACTTAAAATTAAATATTTTAATTTAGTTGTTTCAAAAAAAATTTAATGTTATCTTTATATGAAACAAAAAAACTTATGATTAATAAATAATTAAATAATATTTCCTTTTCAATTTCATCAAGTAAGTTAACATTGATTATAAATTAATTGATAATTAATAATTTATTAATTTAGCAGGCAGTAAAAATATAAACTTAAAATAAATATAATTTAATTGTGATTTGGTAGGAAAACAAAATGAAGGAGAGGTGTACATAAAGACGTTTAAACGGTTCCGAAAATCGGAACCGGACCAGTTCGAACCGCCGGTCAATGGTTCCGGGAACCATTGACCCGGTTTCGGTTCCGAATCGGAACCGAGAACCGCGGGAACCGGTTCGGTTCCGGTTCTAATTTTTTCAAACCGGTGAACCGGCGGTTTAACCGCCGGGTTGAACCGCCGGTTTTTACTTTTTTTTTTAATTTTCGGTTGTGACACGTGTACGGCCCAAATTCGAACGGATATAGCTGTTGGAGATCAACGGCCCGGATGATCTAGCCGTTACGAAGCGGCCGAACCAGAACTGGCGGTTTTTCCTCATTTTTGAATTGTGCGGCTGAGATTGTTTGTCCGTTGGCTCTTTCAATGAAACTCAAGTTCTTTCAATTTTTTTCCCCTTCTCTTTAATCTTTAGATAGACTTTTTTAATTGTAATAGATATATTTAGTTTGTAATAGTCTAATAGATTAGAATTAAGATTATAAATTCACTAGAATTTCAATCATTAGGTTGGAAACTTAGAAATTGAGTTCTATTATAACTTGTAATAATTTTCCAATGTATAATGAAAACATTTGTTCACTTCGATTTTTTGTACTCTATTTCAATCATGAATTATATCGAAACAAACATTAAAAAACAAATTGGGAGTTGCAAAATCAAAATTAAAAAGAAGAAATGCAAAAAAAAAAAAAAAAGTGAACCGGCCGAACCGGCCACCTCCCGGTTCGGTTTCGGTTCCACCAATCCGGAAACGCCGAACCGACGGTTCGAACCGGAACCGCCGAACCGTTTGAACATCATTAGGTGTACATGCACATTTAGCAAATATTAATTAAAATTAATAAAGAAATGTGTAGGATGAGTGATGAATCTATCTATATATATAATAACAGAAGTCATTCCAAAATTATAATTTCAAAATATATTGGGTAGATTTATAATTTAATATTTTCTAAAACTGTAAATTTAATCTATCTATATATAAAAACATAAGACAAGTAAAGAAACTATTCCCGCCTTTTTTCATCCCTAATATTTTTCTCTCTCCTTCTTCAGGTTAATATATTATTTTATTTTTCTTTTCATTCAATTCAACAACATTTTTAAAATAACTCTATTCAACAACTCTTCTGACCACACCTCTATGTCTTATTTCAAGATTTGATACCCGATATAGTTCCCATCATCATAAATAACAATGTAATAAATTCAAGATTCATGATGTATGGTATTGGAAAAAATTCATTTTTGTCTTATTCTATAGGTATCATCCAATTTTGTTACTGTTAATTTCTATTATTAATTTTAGTGCCGGAAAAAATCATTTTTTGTTCTGCCCTATAGGTGTGATCCGATTGTTAATATTCAATTATATATATAAAATGACAATATAATTCCACCTCACACACCACATTATACAATATTAAAAGCAGTATAATGGTAAAAAAAAAACTGAAATTAAATTATATATAATTAAAATAAATAAAGAGTAAACTACTTTTTCCCCATAAAGTGGGGCCCCTGGAAATTTAGGACTTTATTTATTCGGGTTGGCCAATTTGGACAGTAATTTTCCAAAAAGTGCAATTTATGCCCAATTTCATAGGAGAACTTGGGTGCAAGTCCTTTGGAATTGAGGAGAGGGCAGTAAGCTAGAAGATCGAGTCTTCTGAGAAAGATTTGCTTAGCAAGAATCAAGTGTGAAAGGTGATTTTTTGTGATTTGAGAGGTGCTTGGTTGATTATTTGCAGAGAATGTGCTGCTAAGAAAGAATGGAGAGAATGGTTTCCAACAGTCTGGTGCCATGTTTGTTAAGGATAAAAGAGAGATATGAATGGAGATAAGAGTATGGAGTGCATGTATATATAGAGTTTGAGATACTCCATGTTTTGGGGTCAAATCTTTAAAGACCTCATTAATTGTTTCGCCGGTTTCCAATGAAGTTGTTGGTAGTTACCACAACTTTGCTTTTTGCCTCTGCATGAGGTAATTGTTTGAATATGTGGTCAACATTTGATTTTCCACCCTTAAATTTTTCTGATCGCATGACTGAAATCATCCTAGGGTTCTGAAAAAGGTGGTCTACTTCTGAAAAGGTGATCCACTTTTCATGCGTGCACGTTACCAAGAGTTGATAAGATATAACTCACTAGTGACCTCTTTTTCAATGACATGAAGATAAGTGTCCTGATTGTCAGTGACCTAGTATCCAGAAATTTGGTGTCTAACGTTCTGGTATGCAGCGACCTGGTGTTCAACGACCTAGTATCCAGCAACCTGGTATCTAGCATCCTGATATCCAGCGTCCAGTTATCCAGCAACCTAGTATCCAGTAGCCTGGTGTCTAGCGTCCTGTTGTCAGAACTTCATTTTTATTTAACTTCGTCAAATCTTTTCCCCTGGATTCAGTAGCCTATTGTCTGAGGTGGGGTGACCTTCTTTTTAGAATTTTCAGCTTCCTGTGGCAATCTCATCTTGCTTCTGTTGTTTGGGTTGCTCTTGGTGTCTGATTCCTGTTGATTTTGCAGATAGGTTCCTTGCAGCTTGCTCTCGTATATGTAGGACCTCTTTCAGTAAGGAAATCTACTTCTTGGTTGCTCAAAGGTCTGAAGGTTGTCTCTTGTAGTTTTCTGTCAGTGGTACTTGCAATACGAGTATCCTTACATAGGTACCCATACAAGTATGGGTCCTTCCTGGTTAGTTTTCTTTCAGGAGTCCAAACTTTTCTTACAACCGATAGTTGCTATAGTAATAGTTTGTTCCTTCAAGACTTTTGTCAGTAAGCAAAAAGAAAGGTGTGTGTAGGTGTTTACTTACTGTGTCTCTTTAGAGTATGAACTCCTTTAGGTATAGATACGACAAATCATGATACTAGTAAGGTTGATGGTTTTCTTCCCTTTTAGAGTTGTTGTTGTCTGCTTGGTTTCTTCAGAGAATGTTAGGTTAATGCAGACATCCTACAGCATACTCATATCCATTAGGTTCTGTCAAGGTTTTATATCTCTTGCCACCTGAGTTACCTTGGTTTGTACTACAAGTTCCCCCTTACTCTGTGATTATCTCTTTAAGATGTAGGGTCACTTTTAGTACAAGTTTAGGTACTTCTTTCGTTTCAGCATGAGTAGGTGAAGCATTCTTATTTGGAAATCAACATACAGACTTCCCTTCTCACATTCACGTCGAGATACTTTTTGGCTTTCTTGAGTAATTGTTTAGGATCATTTGAATTGTTAACCAGATATAGATATTTAAAACTAACATGACATCGGATATATTCAAGCAACGATTTAGAGAGAGGTATCTTGTTATTGTTGTTCTCTTCTCACATACAGGCTTCCATTCTCATATTCACTTCTCACATTCATGTCGAACTGGTTGATGGAGTGTGCTTCTTATCTTACTCATTCGCTTGACTTCCTCGGCACTTTCTTTCAGGGTTACTTGTCTTAGGGGTGTGCATCGATCGGTTTGGTAGCCGAACCGAACTGAATTAACAAAACCGAAAAAATCGAATTGAGTGTAAAAAAAACCGAAATAACCAAATTGAGCTGGAAATCGAATTGCAACCGAACCGAAAAATTTCGATTTGGTTCGGTTCAAAATCGAATTACACATTTTTTCTTCTTATTTCTCAAAATCAAAGTTCAAATAATGTATACACAAGGAACAAATCCTGAAACAAATAGTGTATACACAAGGAAGACTTTTATTCATCTGTAAGATTGGTTGAATCTAAGAATATATTCCTGGTACATGGACACACTGCCGAGAGGGTGGGAGTGGCGGCGAGTGGCGGAGTAGTGAGTAGAAAAGGCCGAGAGGGAGGTGGAAGAAGCAGGTGGTGGCTGCCGGGCAACGGGCTGAGTAGTGAGTAGAAGAGGCCGAGAGGGAGGGAGTGACGGTGAGTGGCGGAGCGGGCAGTGGCGGTGAGTGGCGGAGCGAGCAGTGGCGGCGAGTGGCGGAGCGGTTTGCTTTACGTTTTAATTGATTTGAAATTGAGGCTAGGTTGTTTTTTTCTCTGTGTCTTCGTCTTCGCTGAGCAGCTTTACTTTACCACTTTAAGTCTTTATTATATTATATTATAATATAATATATTATATATATATTATATTATATATAAATATATTATTCGGTTCGGTTCGGTTAATACGGTTTTTTAATTTCAGAAACCGATACCAAATCGAAATACCGAATTACCCAATCACAAAAACCGAAACCGAACCGAATTCACAAAAACCAAACCGAACTGCATAGGATGATCAGAGAGAAAGAGAGATTTTTAATGACTAGATCTGGATTGATCAGTTAGATCAAATGTTTCATCCAACCTGCTCTGATACCACTTGTTGGTCCCAAGTGGTAGTAGGCTTAGAGGGGGGGGGTGAATAAGCCTACACAATTTTCAAAATTTTTCTTTACTTCAGAAGGCTTAGGTCTAGAGGCAGTAACCTTTTGGAAGGTTACTTATCAGAGGTATATTGCGGAAGCTCTCTCTCATTAAAAAACCAAGTATGGAAGACATGCATTTGACATAAGATATGCAGGTAGAACAATAAGCACAGATAAACGCATAGATACAGAGGTTCGAAAGTGGAGTAATCCTTCTACATCCTCTCTGTCTCTTCTCAAGAGGGAACAGTTTTTAATATTGTTGATTTACATAGCCCTATCTATTACCAAACAGACTTAACAAGTAAGTAGCAAGCCTTCTGATGGCTGCTCACAGCTACTTGCCTACTCTCCTAACTGACTCACACAGAATCCTACCCGACCCACCTTGGATCCTTACTTTCTTCTACAGAAATCGAACAACTTATCAGGATCCTAGTCCTGACTAAGCACTCCGAGACAGTCCTTAAATGGTTTGTCTTCTTCTTCAACTTGGATGCAGCAAGCTTTGGCTTCTTTTGCAGGTTGTTCTGTTGTAGCTTGCTGCTTGACTGACTAGTCTGAGTATGCACTTATGGGGTTTAGAGTGTTTGAGCTTTTTACTCTTCTTTTCTCTCTTGTGTACACTCTTTTCTTCTATATGATCTTCCCCCTCTTTTCTGCCCTCTCTTCTCTTTTCTCTACTCTGCGCTCTCTTCTTTGCGCTCTCATCTCTCTTCATCTTCAGTCTTCAGTCTCGTCTATTTATAGATTAGGAAATCTGCCCATTGAAGGTGGGTAGGTTTCCAGCATTAAATGTGCTGTACTTCTTCTGATACACGCCAGCTTTTTGCTTTCCACGTGTCTTCATCTGATTGGCTCCATTCCTCTTCTCTCTACCGGTAACTTGGAGCTTCCTTCCCATGCTTGCTTTGTAGCTTCTTTCTTGGCCTCGCTCTGTCAGACGACTTAAAGCTTCTGTAGTATGCTTTGGCATGGTCTCTTCCAGGTAGCTTTCTGTCAGGTAGCTTGAGTCTTCGGTAGTTTGCTGCTTTGCAGTATGCTTAAGCATAGTCTCTTCCATGTAGCTTCCTGCAGTAAGCAATATCATTTTTAGTCTACCCGATTCCTTTCACCATTCTCTTCAGTATTCTTTCTCTGAAGCTTTTTCTGTCGTATCTTTCTGCAGTTACCTCATTGCAGTAACCATACAAGATAGGTTATACTTATAGAATGATGGTTACTATTCTTATGGTTTTGTCTCATCAAAACATATTTAAATATGTTCTAACAATTTCCCCCTTTTTGATGATGTCAAAACTTTTGCAAATAAGATCAAAAGTTCATAATCATTTAAGCACAGAAAGCAGATATAAGATATATCAACAAAGAACATATTGTTTTTATTAAACCACATATAAGTCAAAAAGAAATGTCACAAGGAGTGAGCTTTAGAGAACAAAAGATATTATATATAATAGAACATTTACAATACAACGCAGTAAGCAAAGTACAATGTAAATATTCTATCTTGTTTTTCATGCTCATTCTTCTTTCTCTTACTCTTTCCTTTCTTTATTTTTCTCTTTAGCTTGCTGCTAGCTTTAATCTTCTGTCTAGCTTTTCCCTCTTTCTGTGCAAGTACTTGCTCCCAATTGATTTTCCTCTTTGATTATGGGGATGAGCGGAAAACGGTGAAGAGGCTTGAAGAGAGAGAATAGAGGTTACACACATAGGGAAAATGAAGTAGCAGAGAAGTCTAGACGTAGTAGCTTGCTGCAGCATTTCTTCCTTCTCCTAACCTCACCAACTCTTCTGTTTGTCCCCTCCTTCTCATTTTCTTTCAAGCAGAATTCATCCAACCTATGGAAGGGCTGGAATCTATTCTTCTCCACCTTTGGAAGACTTTTGATCATCCATGATCCTTCGCAGTTTCTTCCCCCTTTTTGACATCATCATCGAGCTGAAGCTCTGGGGTTACTGGAGATGGATCCTTATCTCTATCCACCGGCCTCGAAGAGGAGAACTTGGGTGCAAGTCCTTTGGAATTGAGGTGAGTGCAGTAAGCTAGAAGATCGAGTCTTCTGAGAAATATTAGCTCAGCAAGAATCAAGCGTGAGAGGTGATTTTTTGTGATTTGAGAGGTGCTTGGTTAATTATTTGCAGAGAATGTGCTGCTAAGAAGGAATTGAGAGAATGGTTTCCAACAGTCGGGTGCCATGTTGGTTAAGGATGAAAGAGAGATATAAATGGAGATAAGAGTATTGAGTGCATGTATATATAGAGTTTGAGATACTCCCTGTTTTGGGGTTAGATCTTTAAAGATCTCATTAATTGTTTCGCTGGTTTCCAATGAAGTTGTTGGCAGTTACCACAGCTTTGCTTTTTGCCTCTGCATAAGGTGATTGATATATGTGGTCAACATTTGATTTTCTACCCTTAGATTTTTCTGATCGCACGGCTAAAATCATCCTAGGGTTTTGAAAAAGATGGTCTACTTCTGAGAAGGTGATTCACTTTTCATGCTCGTATGTTACCAAGACAAGGTTGTAATATTTTCTAGCCATTTCATGCCTCCAGATAACACAATCACGAGTCTTAGTTATTTCACTAATTCCAGCAGCTTTGAAAGTATCCCAAACTTCTGATTTGGCTTGTTTTGTCCATCTTTTCTGTATATAAGTATCTGGTATGCTTTCGATAGAATTGATGTGAAATATTCTCAAAGAGTGGGAACACAATATACCATATTCGTCAAACCTCTTGCAAGTGCAAGCAATCAAATTCATTTGATTGTCAAAGATGACACAATTGATTTGCTCATTACCACCAGAAGAAGAAGAAACATCATACACAATTGAGTTGTCTTGAACTGCAACAACTGTGGAAGTAGCAGATATGCATTTTATGAATTCATACTCAAATTTTCTGAAAAGAGATAGAGTATAACTGTCCTGATTGTTTAGTGACCTAGTATCCAGAAATTTGGTGTCTAGCGTCCTAGTATGTAGCGACCTGGTGTTCAACGACCTAGTATCCAACACACTGGTGTCTACCATCTTGATATCCAGTGTCATGTTATCCAGCGACCTAGTATCTAGTAGCCTGGTGTCTAGCGTCCTGTTGTCAGAACTTCATTTTTATTTAACTTCGTCAAATCTTTTCCCCTGGATTCAGTAGCCTATTGTCTGAGGTGGGGTGACCTTCTTTTTAGAATTTTCAGCTTCCTGTGGCAATCTCATCTTGCTTCTGTTGTTTGGGTTGCTCTTGGTGTCTGCTTCCTGTTGATTTTGCAGATAGGTTCCTTGCAGCTTGCTCTCGTATATGTAGGACCTCTTTCAGCCAGGAAATCTACTTCTTGGTTGCTCAAAGGTCTGAAGGTTGTCTCTTGTAGTTTTCTGTCAGTGGTACCTGCAATACGAGTATCCTTACATAGGTACCCATACAAGTATGGGTCCTTCCGGGTTAGTTTTCTTTCAGGAGTCCAAACTTTTCTTACAACCGATAGTTGCTATAGTAATAGTTTGTTCCTTCAAGACTTTTGTCAGTAAGCAAAAAGAAAGGTGTGTGTAGGTGTTTACTTACTGTGTCTCTTTGGAGTATGAACTCCTTTAGGTATAGATACGACAATCCATGATACCAGTAAGGTTGATGGTTTTCTTCCCTTTTAGAGTTGTTGTTGTCTGCTTGGTTTCTTCAGAGAATGTTAGGTTAATGCAGACATCCTACAGCATACTCATATCCATTAGGTTCTGTCAAGGTTTTATATCTCTTGCCACCTGAGTTACCTTGGTTTGTACTACAAGTTCCCCCGTACTCTATGATTATCTCTTTAAGATGTAGGGTCACTTTCAGTACAAATTTAGGTACTTCTTTCGTTTCAGCATGAGTAGGTGAAGCATTTTTATTTGGAAATCAACATACAGGCTTCCCTTCTCACATTCACTTCTCACATTCATGTCGGACTGGTTGATGGAGTGTGCTTCTTATCTTACTCATTCGCTTGACTTCCTCAGCACTTTCTTTCAGGGTTACTTGTCTGCTCATTGCTGTTGTCTAGAGGTTCTAGTATGGTTCATACTCCTAGATTTGCTTTGTACTAGCTTCCTCTTCATGCTCAGCAACCTGTTTCACTTGTTGGTCTGCTCTTCATTAAGTAGAAGTTTGCTCCTTATGCACATCTTCCTGCTTAGCAACATATTCCTTGAGCATAGCTTGCTCTTCACCAGCTTCCTGCACCTGAGCAGTTTTTCTCCACAACTCAGCCTGTTCTAAAAATCTTCTTAGCTGATTGTTATCTCCACATCAATTTTTTTTTTTAAGAATGACATGTGGCGCTTATGATCACATGTGTCTATGATGTGAGGGAGAGAGAGAGAGAGAAAGAGAGAGATTTTTAATGACTGGATCTGGATTGATCAGTTAGATCAGACGTTTCATCCAACCTGCTCGGATACCACTTGTTGGTCCCAAGTGGTAGTAGGCTTAGAGGGGAGGGGCGAATAAACCTACTCAATTTTCAAACTTTTCTTCACTTCAGAAGGCTTAGGTCTAGAGGTAGTAACCTTTTGGGAGGTTACTTATCAGAGGTATATTGCGGAAGCTTTCTCTCATTAAAAGACCAAGTATGGAAGACATGCATTTGACATAAGATATGCAGGTAGAACAATAAGCACAGATAAACGCATAGATATACACATGTTCGAAGGTGAAGTAATCTTTCTACATCCTTTCTGCCTCTTCTCAAGAGGGAACATTTGTTAATCTTGTTGATATACATAGCCCTATCTATTACAACACAGACTTAACAAGTAAGTAGCAAGTCTTCTCATGACTGCTCACAGCTGCTTGCCTACTCTCATAATTGACCCACACAGGATCCTACCCGATCCACCTAGGATCCTTACTTTCTTCTACAGAAAGCGAACAGCTTATCAGAATCCTAGTCCTGATTAAGCACTCCAAGACAGTCCTTAAAAGGTTTGTCTTCTTCTTCAACTTGGATGCAGTAAGCTTTGGCTTGTTTTGCAGATTGCTCTGCTGTAGCTTGCTGCTTGACTGACTAGTCTGAGTATGCGCTTATGGGGTTTAGAGTGTTTGAGCTTTTTACTCTTTTTTTGTCTCTTTTGTACACTCTTTTCTTCTATATGTTTTTCCCCCTCTTTTATGCGCTCTCTTCTCTTCTCTCTGCTATGCACTCTCTCTTGCGCTCTCTTTTTTGCTCTCTCCTCTCTCTTCTTCTTCAGTCTTCAGTCTCTTCTATTTATAGATTAGAAAATCTGCCCGTTGAAGTTGGGTAGGTTTCAAGCATTAAATGTGTCGTACTTCTTCTGATACACGCCAGTTTTTTGCTTTCCACGTGTCTTCATCTGAGTAGCTTCATTCATCTTCTCTCTACCGGTAAGTTGTAGCTTCCTTCCCATGGTTGCTTTGTAGCTTTCTTCTTGGCCTCGCTCTGTCAGACGGCTTGAAGCTTTTGTAGTATGCTTTGGCATGGTCTCTTCCAGGTAGCTTTTTGTCAGGTAGCTTGAGTCTTCGGTAGTTTGCTGCTTTGCAGTATGCTTGAGCATAGTCTCTTCCAGGTAGTTTCCTGCAGTAAGCAATATCCTTTTTAGTCTACCAGATTCCTTTCACCATTCTCTTCAATATCCTTTCTCTGAAGCTTTCTCTGTCGTATGTTTCTGCAGTAACCTCATTGCAGTAACCTTACAAGATAGGTTATGCTTATAGAATGATGGTTACTATTCTCATGGTTTTATCGCATCAATACATACTTAAATATGTTCTAACAGAATTATTTTATAGTTTAGTTTCTTTTCTTATGGATTATTCTACAACTTTTATGGATTCGATTTCAAGGATGCTTGGATAATTTTCCAATTCCGGTTAGCAGAGATGTTTGAACTCATATATTTAATTATGTCTTGATTAATCTTGTTTCCCCTTTTCAATGTTTTGATTGGAATTGATTATGGTATCTGTGTTGAATGATTTCGATTGTTGATGTTTGATAATTGATTGCTAGAATCTTAAATCATGAATCCTAATTGTTGTTGTTTAATTTTCATTGGTAGTAAACTAAAGGTCACGCATCTCTAGGGTAGCATAATCCTAGATTATCAAATCAAGTTTGTGTATTTGGAGTCTAGTTCATCCTATCGTCTTGGCGATTAATGCATTTGATGAATTAAATCTAGAGAGCTTATTCTAGGTTGTTCAATTGAATAGGGTTAATTAGTAATCTCATACTACTTTAACAAATCTTAAGAGACGAATTGAATGGGGTTCAATTGAATAGGGTTAAATAATCGTAAAAAAACTGAATTTGGAGACAAAATCTGAAATTCACATAGTCCTTCTCCTCCTCCCCAAACTGCAACCCCCGTTCCCCATTTTTCAGCCACGGTCAAAACCGCTGTCGGCGGCGACCACTCACACGCGGATACAGCACATCACATCACACAGTGCCATCATATACGGCAGCACCCCCTATCCCCACACAGCGCACACACAAGACCAGGACAACGCCACCCTCACGGTGGTGCACACCCACACACAGACCGCAGTGCACACACCTTCACACATCACAACATAGCCAACAACACAGCGCCACCGCGTGAAGCGGCGGCCAAAACAGATACCACTGGAGCGACCACCCTGTCGGCCAGACCAAGAGAGGTTAAGAGATAGATATAAAGGGAAAGCAAAGAGAGAGCAGCGGAGGCAGAGAGGTCGCGCCTCCCTTTTCCGTTTCACGGTGGAGACGACGATGATGGGTTAAATAGGGCCCATACTTTTGACAAGCTCGAGAAGCTCTACATTTTAAAATGATTACTTTTCGAAGTATGGTCGACGGTGGTGGTGCCGACCGAGACAATGGTGGTGTTCTACGGTCTTGAAGAAAATGGAAGGGAAAGAAAATTTACTCTTTTTATTATCAAATGGCTAGCGAGAGATATAAGTAGAAAAAGGTGAGAATAGGAGTATCTCCCTTCGCCGTTTCACGTTGGAGATGGCACCGATAGGGTCAGCGGCGGTGACGGACTCGCGGTGGATTGAAGAGAGCCACAAATCTGATTTTAGATCTAATTTTTTTTTAGAGGAACTAAGAGCACCACACACATGTCTAAGAGCACCACTCCTTCTAAGAGCACCACACACAATAATAAACCAACTTAAAATTATACCAAGAGCACCACATTTATTTCCAAAACTACCCTTACTCAATAAACAAAAGTGTAAAATAAAAAAATAAAAAATAACAAGGAGAGGAGAATAGTAAAGAAACGAAAGAGAAGTAGAGAGAAAGAAAGAAGGAAGACCTAAGCTATAACAATCGATTCGGCCGTTGGAGAAGAGAAGATTTCGGTTGATTCGTCCGAACTTCGGCTAAAATGGAACCAACCCATCCAACTCCAACAACTAGAGCAATAAATTTCAATGGTTAGTTCATTTGAAAGTTTTGTTTCAATTTTACAAATATGTGAGTTGATTTTTGTAGAAATTGATTTAGTACTTTAGGTTTTGTTATGGGTTTAGGGTTTAATGCTTTAATTTGCTGAAATTGTATGCAAAACGAACGAATTTGGGCCAATTTGTCAAAAATTTTACTGTTAAAGACGAACTGCCAGGCGGCATTGGTCGGCCGAACGCGCAGCACGCAGGACGGCCGCTAGGACCGAAAGCCTTGTGCGGCGTTCGACTGTGTTTACCGAACGCACAGCTTGCGCCCTCAACCAGATTGGCCGAACGGTTGTGTTAATTATTCTTCTTTGTAATTTAGGAATTACATATTGGAGGAGGAACAGACCCACAGCTTCTGAAAGGAGGCGTCGAGAAGTGCTACGTGGTGAAGATTCGGGCACGCAAGAAGTGGTCGTACCCATGTCGTTTGCTTATCAGGAGCCTCCAAAGGATTTCCCACAGGATATCCCACAGGATCTCCCATAGGATATTCCTTTTCAAGTTGAAGTAGAGTATTATCCCCTTGAGCCTGAAGTGAATGAAGAAATTGAGAAGCACCCGGTGGCTATGGGAGATCCTGAGTCTGAGATACTTACTGGACCTTTTCCCGGTGGCCCTAGCGATCATCGTCTATTGCCAAGTTTTAAGACGCATGTGGCCGCCAAGATATGGTTCGGTGAGGAGCGTGACATAATGAAGTGCTTATGTCACACAACAAAGCTTGAATCATGGAGGTTCGGAGGTGACTTAGCCCAGTTTCTAAGGCTATTGAGGCGCACCAAAATTTCCGATCTCCGCCATGTTTTGTATAAGAACCCGAACAAGACTCTTATTTGTGTTTTCGTTGAGTGGTGGCATCCGGAGATAAATATCTTTCATATGTTGTTCGGTGAGATAACGATCACACTGGACGATGTCTTCTGCATCACCGGACTTCCAATTGAGGGAAAAGTTGTTGTCACATCGGCTCAAGGTCTCGAACGACCAAGTGATGTGCTTCAACGATTGTTGGGGTGAGTAGGGTTGAGGCGTTGGAGGAAAGCAAAGGATATGGAGTTAGGTTGGAGTGGCTTCGGAAGACCTTCAGTGAGAATGCCTCGTCTCCTGATGAAGAGGAGAGACTCTACGTTGCTAGGGCGTATCTATTGTATGTGCTAGACTGCACTATTTTTACTGACAAGAGCGGTAGTAGAGTCTCCACCCAGTTTCTTCCCCTGTTGGAGCACGTGAAGAGAGTACACAAGTATGCTTGGGGCACTGCTGCACTAGCATACTTGTATCAACAGCTGGGACTCAACATATTCGAAATAACTTTTATCGCTCTTAGTTGACTTATCAAAATGGTTCTTAGCCTTGCTCGGACGACCACGAAGGCGTGTGTAAACCTCGGGCTCAAGAAATGAGGAGGTTTCCACGTTTTTAATCTCCCTCAATCTTTTCAATAGCAATAGCCTCTTCGACTCATTCGATGAATCAAACAATCCACTCACATCTACTGTCTCTGTCCACCGTCCACGAAGATCTATGTCTTCATTATTGTCGTCGCATTTGCATGGCTCACAGTCCAATTTCCTCCAAACTTGTCCAGCTTGTGAAGAGGGATAGGTTCACCCACACGGATCAGTTCAGCAAGTTCATGCGCACAAGAAAGACCACATGTCTTTCTCAAGACACAACCACACAACAAAGAATCTATTCCGGTTGTGTTAACCCCATCCATCTCCTCAAAAATCTTATGCAAAGCAGTGTATGACACCAAGGCACGAATGATCTTGAAAATGGAAGACTTGTATCGGTGATGCACTTTATGTAGGCTTTGCTCAAATGAAGCTTTGATTGCGGTGTGGGATGTGATCAACAAACCATGTATCTTTTCCCAAGATAATTCAAAGTTGGATTGGCTAGTACCAAGTTGTTTCTTCAACCTTGAATGTGCAATCATTCAAAATATATTACACTATAAAGCTATTTATGAAAATATGATGAAACTATGTTAATTTTACATACGACTACTTGTCATGTTGTTGTAATGTTTGATGTTGTTCGTCCAGGCTGAGACAAATCTCTCTTTGTATGGATCAAGCCAATTGGAGATGACATAATTAACGGTATTTGGATATTCATGGAAGTCGTCCTTCAATCTCCCTATGTACTCATTGAACTTCACTTCATTTTCAGCGAGAATCAATGTGTTCCATGAGTAGTTAAATAACTCTCACTTAGCTTGTTTGTGAAATTCTTTCTTGCACTTAGTAAAAATATTTTTACTAATATGTCATCGACACAACATGAGTTTAGCTTGAGGGAACACCACTTCGATCGCATTCATCATAGCTAACTCCCGATCAGTGACAATGACATGTGGCAAGAAAGATTGATCCATCAATCCTTTCAAAGTCGAGAGCGCCCATCTATAGTTCTCCTCACGTTCAGCCTTAAGATAGATGCATGCTACAGAAAATGTGATATCCGTTGATGTAATGCCAACCACTTCCAATAGCGGCATTTTGTATTGATTGGTCTTGTACGTACAATCCATCAACAAGACATTTGGAAAAGCACACAACAGGTCGACACTAGTCGGGTTGGCATAAAAAAGATCTTTCACCCTATCGGATTTCTCGCATCTGTTCACAAGGTAATAATACTTGTGAAACTCTAGTTTCCCCAACAAATATTGCATTTGAGATCGACCGCCATGCTCCATTACTCTATGCTATGACGGGCATTATAAATAGTTTTTAGGGTGGAGGCATTTTCAACGAATGTCTCTTTCAACGTACTCAATATTTCCTTCGGGGCAACCTTGTTTCTAGACAAGTCGACCACAAATTGATCTTCAACCGGTGTTAGTCGGCGCCAGCATATGAATGACCAACCAAGGTCCTACCCATTGGATGGTTGTGAACTCTCGAAACGACCGATAAAGACCATTGTCCGCCCTCGTTCAATTGAAATGCCCTTAGAAGAAACTGACAACCACACTTCTTTGTGGTTGTGTTTCTCCTACTTTTCTTGTGAACGATCTCTAGACTGTCCTGTGAATTAAGTAGATGTTTGGCCTTATTGCGTACACGATATAACCTACCTCTTTCACATCCCAAATCAACTCGACGTCAACGACCTTGATGACTAGCAAGATCAGAACGTATGACTAATATCACCATATTGTGTCTATGCGCTACGACGTTAATCCAATTCATCATCGAACTCCGAGATTCAAAGACTTGATCTATGGTGAACTCCTCAGCAAAATCAATTTCAAGATATTAAGGATCTACATCGTCCGAATCCATTGCTTGTTCAACATCCATTGGGTTTAAAAGGTATCGATTATCATCGTTCTGCATATATTCCTGTTATAAACGAGTAAAGAACATCATAAGAACATAAAAAACAGAAATCAAAAATTCATATATGTCAAAAAACGTGACTGTTCGGCCAGGGTGACCGAACAAGCTTCAAAACGTTCGGCTAAGGCTGCCGAACGCCTTACATAGCTGTCGGCCAGCCCGCCGAACACACAGCCTTCCGTTCGGCCGACTCGGCGGCATGCGCACTGTGAACTTCGGCCAACACGGCCGAACATCCTATACTTTGTTCAGTCTGTGTTGGCCGAACGGTTACCCTTCTGCGTGAATTTTCAAGTTCAAAAAATGAAACAACATTGCTATCTACATTTATGCAAACACTTACATTGTTTGTACCGAATGAATCTTCACTAGCCATTGATGGTTTCTTCACTTACTGATGGGGAAAATGATGAAATTTGTAAGACTTTTGTTCCAAATTTTTTTTGTAAGAGTGTTAATAGAGAAGAAGAGTGTTGATGGAGAAGAAGAGAGAGTGTGTGTGGTGCCCTTAGTATTGTTGGTATCCAATTTAAATTATTTTGTGGTGCCCTTAGCATTTTATATATTAATGAAGGATATTTTAGTCTTTTCAACAAAAAAATATATATATCAAAAATGTGTGTGGTGCTCTTAGAAGGTTGTGTGGTGTTTTTAGTTCCTTTTTTTTTTTTTTTTTTTGTACTTTATTAAAAATTTATTTTTTATTTAAAAAATAAATAATATAAAAAAACGTGTCCGATTTTGTCCCGGTGAGCCTGAAACTACGGCCACATGTGCGATTTGGGCACAAATTGCACATTTTGGTAAATTACTGTTCAAATTGGCCAGTCCGAAACAATAATGTCCAAAATTGTCAGAACCCCCTACTTTACGGGATTACCTAAAAAACGTACAATAATGAGCAAATTATATAAAGAATAGAGTAGTGAAAAATGGGGTTATGAGTGTGCATAAGCATAACTCATTTGCCATATCTTTAGTGATGCAGTGATGCCAACATCAGTAGCATTATTGAACAACATCATTCCTGCTTCATCATATATTGCTTTCGTCGGATATACTCGCGATGTGATACAAGTCCTCCCACCTTGAGCAAAGCTCTCAACTATCGAATGATCCACCTACAAAACAACAAAGTATTTTTGCACTTAAAACACCACCAATTTTGCGTATTCCAGGAACAATTAACGGTCATGAATTTATGCCTATGTAGATCCCAAAATTGAAAATGTAAGCAAGAACTCAAAATTAGATGAAAACAATATTGAAATAACGGCCTAAGTTACAGCACAAAAATTGTAATCTTCCCGAGTACTTACAAGTATTCTCATGGACAACTTTTCGCCTTCCAGTACTCGAACGGTGCTGCCGTAGATTTCTTTGTCTACATCCATCGCCTCGGATGACCTACACGAATGCAGACCATTTCATCGTAAAAAAGAAGAAGATCAATTTGCATAAAAAAAGAGTAGTAAGAAGTTCCAAATCGAACCTTGAGTGATCAGCACAAAAGAATGTTTTGAATGTTCCTTGTGTGTCCTTAGATATGTAGAAGTAAACAGGTGTTTGCTCAGTAAGGACATTGTCAGTGTAAAGCAATAGACCAAAAGGTCCAAGTGCCCCTCTCTCGGCAGCGCCACCACTATTCCGGCAACTATATGTCGTCTCCGACCCATTCATTCTCTCCAACACCTCTCTATTTACTTCAAACTCCGCCATGATATCTAGCTGCATGCAAATATTAAGGATATATATATGGATCATTTGTAAGTCTAGGGTTTATTAATATCAAAAGCTAACCTCAAGTAGTACTGTTTTTTTTTTTCAACTTAATTTTATTTCTCAACATTTACGATTTTTTCAAATTGCAGTTGGATGCAGGTAAAATGAAGATTTTCATTCAAATTGTGTTTGAGTCGAACGAAAATAAAAATAAATTTGATTTAGGGCTTTCCTGTGTTTTAAATGTGGAGTGTACTAGGCATAAGTTTCATGTATCTAGGTCAAAACGATCAGGATATCAATCAGATTCAATTTTGCTCGACAATTGCATGTTGATCAAAAATAGCTCTGGGTTGCAAAGTAACTATTTATAAACCATGAATTTGGAGGTGCAAAAATAAATATTAGATTAAAAAAAGAGAGAAAAACTTTACTTCAAGTTGATATGTACTCATAAATGAATAAATGTTAGTCATAAATTGTAGTAATTGAGAAAGGTAGAAGGCACAAACCTGAGAAACAGGGCCAACATTAAGGGGCACAAGAGAACCAGGTTTAAGATCCACCTCTTTGAAAACCTTTTTGCTCATTCTCAATGTTTCTACCTCTTCCACTGGCCACTGTACGATGTTGCTACCTGTTTTCTTGTCCAATAATATTGTTCTTGGAATTGCCTATTTATTATGCAGCAACAACAACAAAAAGGGGGTGGGAATTCTTTAATGTTGATCCCGTACTTAGGTAATAATTATTGAGATGATTATCGATAATGCTCAAGTGATACACTTTAAATAATTGAGATTTTGATTGTATGGACAAAAATTGATTTATATGACATTGACTAGACATATATCAAATATTCCGTCAAAAAGTTTGTCACATATATCAAATATTCCGTCATACAAAGCAAGATTCCTAGTATGTAGTATTATATGTCAGCAATTGTTGCCGAAAATCAAAATTCCAATTAAAGTATGACTAAAATTTAAAAAATAAAATTGTTAAACACCTCAATAGAAATTCTTAAAGTTAGTGTTCAATACAATACACTAGTAAAATCCTAAATTGATTTTTTTTTTCTTTCCAAAAGATAGAGAAAGGGTAAGAAAAGTAGATAAATATTTGCATAAAAAGATATGAACACATATATATTACCTGAACAGAAGCCCAACCCTTTTGTATATCAGCCTCTTCACTATCAGCCTCTTTGATCCATCCCCACAACACTCTCCTCTTTTTCTGTTGATCATAAAACGTCTTGGATGCGTAGAAAGTTCCGTAATCGTATCTCAATCCGATCCCGACATCAATGCTCGGATCATCGGGGCTCCATTTTCCAGCATCACCATCATAGCTTCCAATTGCATAGTATGTCTATCATCATCCAGGCTTGTCTTAACAACATGCTTCACTCCGGGCCCGTTATCCGACGTGTCGAGTCCGTTCTCCTTCACCTTCGAAACCGGGTAGAAATCCACACACTCCCACATGCCAGTGCCTGGAACTGCATGAAGCACCCCATCAAGAAGCTCGAACGTCTTGAAATCTTTAGTGTCGTACACCAATGAAACCCCTGTCTTGTTGATCTTGGAGCCAATGGTGAACCGCCACGTGCCCTGTGGGGTTGACCATGCGGTGGTGGGGTCACGAAAGTCCTTGGGCCCGATGCCAGGTGGCGGGACCAGGACCGGGTTGCCCGGGTATTTGACCCAGTCAACGAGGAGGGGATCGGATGGGTCGGCGGGGTAGGCCAGGTTCTGGACCTGGACCAGGTCGTTGGTGGAGCCGGTGTAGAGCATGACGAGCTGGCCGTCTTCTAGGATAGTGGCTGAGCCGGTCCAGACGCCGTTGATGTCGTACCAGTGG